>JAWNNJ010001681.1:0-17901 GCA_035045125.1 Hypselothyrea guttata | reverse complement strand
TGATAGGGGCCCCCGACGTACTGGTTGTGTCGGCGTACTTTCCCGGCGACGGAACCTGCCCGCCCCCTGAAGTTGAAAAACTGATCAGATACGGTAAGGACAAGAAGCTGCCCATACTAGTTGGATGTGATGCAAACGCACACCACACTATATGGGGCAGCACAGACACAAACAGCAGGGGTGAGTGCCTCTTAGATTTCATAATAAATAATGACTTAGAAATATGCAATGTCGGTGCAGTACCGACATTTGTAAATAGAATACGAAGTGAGGTCCTAGATCTCACACTAACCAGCAGGGCACTAGGGCAATCTCTAAAGGACTGGCATGTCTCCCCCGAGGAGTCCATGTCGGATCACAGGCTCATAAGGTTCACGCTAAAGATGAGCACAGGAGTTAGCCTTCCAACTCGCAACCCACGTAAGACAAACTGGGTTGATTATAGGAAAAGCCTAGAGCTCAATCTCTCCAGGGATGGAAGGAGCATCCCTAAACACCCACTGGAGTTAGAGACAGCAGTAGGCATCATAAATAGCAGTATAGCAGACGCATTTCAATGTAACTGTCCCTTAGGTAAGCCAAGAAAAGAAATAGACGCCCCATGGTGGAATGGATGCCTTGAAAAGCTCCGTATCACCACTCGCCAGCTCTTTAACAGGGCAAAGAGCACGGGGGAGTGGGGCAGCTATAAGGATAGCCTGACAGCATATAATAAAGAAATCAGGCGAGCCAAACGGAAGAACTACAGGGACTTCTGTGGGGCCATTGAATCTACGCAGGAAGGTGCCAGAATTCATAAGGCCCTCTCAAAGAAACAGCCAGATCCAAACATGGCTATCAAGAAAGGCGATGGCAGCTTCACTGTCAATAATACCGACAGACTCCAATGCCTCTTTGCCACACACTTCCCAGGTAGCGTTCAAACTATCGAGCCTGGAATTAGCTTAGATAGGTGGACAAGGCCAAGTGCTACGGATTGGAGTACCGCTAAAGATGTAGTCACAATAGGGAGGCTGAAATGGGCAGTCGGTACATTTAAGCCCTTCAAGTCTCCAGGCCTAGACGGTATCTCCCCATCCTTTTTGCAGCAGGGACTAGATATTTTGCTACCTAGTCTACGAAGAGTAATGATTAGTAGCCTAGCGCTAGGATACATTCCAAGTGCCTGGAATAAGGCGAGAGTTGTCTTCATCCCCAAGGCCGGGAAGAAAGATATAACTAATCCGAAAGCTTTTAGACCTATTAGCTTAACTTCGTTTCTTCTAAAAACGCTGGAAAAGCTGGTAGATAGTAGGATTAGATGCACTCTATTAAAGCAGTGCAGGCAAACCAGCATGCATATAGAGCAGGGCGCTCCACGGACACAGCTCTATATCAGTTGTGTAATACTTTGGAAACCACCATAAAAAACAAGGAAGTTGCCATCTGCGCATTCCTTGACATAGAAGGGGCCTTTGACAACGCATCACACGATGCAGTCAAGGCATCCCTAGATAGGAGAGGTCTAGATACAACCACCAGCAAGTGGATACATTCACTACTGGAATCTAGACTAGCCACGGCAACCAATGGCGACAGCACTGTCACGGTTGCCACAAAGAAGGGTTGCCCACAGGGAGGAGTACTGTCACCACTGCTATGGAGCATATTAGTGGATGAATTACTCTTTAGACTTACCGAAAAGGGAATACAATGTCAAGGCTACGCCGATGACATTGTTATTATAGCCAAAGGCAAGTTCGAAGAAACACTCTGCGATATTGTACAACTTGGATTAAAGGTGACAAAGGAATGGTGCGAGGAGGTTGGGCTCAACCTCAATCCATCAAAAACCGTTATAGTCCCCTTTACAAGAAGATACAAATTACAGAGAATGAAACAAATAAGGCTAGCAGGGTGTACTATAGGAACAAGCAGGGAAGCTAAGTACCTAGGAGTAACTCTAGATAGTAAACTTAACTTCGCTACACATGTAGGGAACACGGTGGATAAGTGTCTTAAGGCACTGTACACGTGCAGGAGCATAGCTGGTAAATCATGGGGCACCGCCTCAAGAATTATCCGGTGGCTTTATCTTGCAATAGTAAGGCCAATGCTCACTTATGGAGCTGTTGCATGGGGAGACAGAGCTCAACTCATCACCACAAAAAAGCAGCTCCAAAGACTTCAAAGGCTAGCTTGCACGTGTATAACAGGGGCCATGCGCACCTGCCCCACACAAGCGCTTGAAGTACTGATGGAATTGACACCCTTAGACACGGTGGTCAAACTACAACAAAAAGCTACTCTGATTAGACTGGCGATGTCTGGCACAGGGAACGAAGGTATCCTGAGCAGCAGAGAGCTTCATGAGGTAGCCAAGACTATCCCTATAATATCTCTACCGAGAGATGAGATGGTAGCTGAATATATATTCGAGCAACACTTCGATACCCACCTCTGCGACAAGAAGGAGTGGACTACTCTCGAGGAAATCCACCCAATGAAGAAGCACACCATACAATGGTACACTGACGGCTCACTGACACAACTAGGCACCGGCCTAGGGGTGGCAGGACCTCGGCTAAAGTACCATGAGCCACTAGGCAAATACACTAGCATATTCCAAGCTGAGGTATGCGCCTTAGGCAGGTGTGCGGACTTCAATCTTGATCGAGGCTATCGGAAAAGGAACATCGCAATCTTTTCCGACAGCCAGGCAGCCATTAGAGCCATAAGCAGCTGTACCATCACCTCAAAACTGGTGTATGAAGTTAGATTAAAACTAGATAGGTTGGGAACAATGAACAACTTGTCCTTAAGATGGGTCCCTGGCCATAGGAACGTACCTGGCAATGAGCTTGCAGACGAGCTAGCCAGAACAGGAGCAAGTACACAAATGGTTGGACCGGAGCCTTTCTGTGGCATAGGTCGAAATGTGATATCTGAGCTTCTCCGAACAGAGGAAAGGCAGAGCAGGGCAAACAGCTGGCATAAGGGGACACCTAAAGAAACTAGGCATAGTCAGCGATGACACCTGTAGGAGATTGAAACATCAACGCATATTCTAACAGACTGCTGTGCAATAGCACGCAAAAGGCACCTTCACCTAGGCAAATTTATAATGTCAGGAAGGGAGATAGGAGTTCTTAGTCCAATGAAGCTACTCGATTTCATTCGGGACATTAGACTAATGGACGTGCTTTAGGTTCAGCAGGGAGTACAATAGATCTTTCAGGTCGCAGTACACTAGTCCCCCATAATAATAATAATAATAATATATGGAAGAAAACAATTTGTTTGTTACGTCATATGTCTCCCTACAACTGGTGTCAAAATCGCCAAATGATCCAAAAACGAAATAATATGGAAAAACCATCGTCCACTCGCTACTTCCGTCCCATCAGATTCCAATTTAAAAAGGAAACCTATCAGTTGGCCCTCGATGGGAAACTATCTGTTAAAGCAAAAATTAATAACCTCGTTCCAACCATATACAAAACTGCATCGAAACAAACCATAACTATTCATTGTTTGCAACTCACAATGGTAGATGGCAAAGTCTGCAATGCCCTTACGCAAACATCGTATACAAAGTACTATATTTGTCATTCCAAACCAACCGAAATGAACGATATTAAAAAATGTTTGGAGAAAAAAATAGAAGTAGATCGCTACGAATTTGGTTTGTCCCCCCTGCATGTGAACATACGCTTTTTTGAATATTTCTTTCAAGTTGCATACAGACTTTACATTAAAGAATGGAAAATTAGATCGATTTAACATAACAAGTTATTTTCAGAAAAAAATAAAAGAATTCAAATGCAAATTCGCCAAAAAATTGGGCTTATAGTGGACAAACCAAAAATAGGAGGTAGTGGATCATCAAACGACGGAAACACCGCAAGAACATCTTTTAATAACGCTCAATTGTCGGCTGATATAACAGAAATTTAGCAAAAATTAATTGATCCAGTAAGGACGGAGCCTCAGTCGGACGCAACCGACTGTAGGAGACCCTGTACTTTGTGATTTCACCGATGCTATAAATTTATTTTTGATTTGAATAAGAAACAGCGAAGAAATGCAAGAGACAATTTTGTCCAAAATGCGTGTATGTGCCACTGTAGCCACAATAATAAAGTTACAGACTTGCAATTTGAAATATACGTAGCCTATAGATTTATCCGTCGATGTTGTGCATTACATTACAAACGGACAAGAAACATCGAAGTTATGTAACAGACAATTTTTTTATATATGTATGTAAGTGCCACTACAGCCACAGTTTAAAAGCTACAAAAGCTATTTGACATGTACACAGCCTAAGGCATTATCCATCAATGCTGTGAATTAAATTGCCAACGGAAAAGAAACAGCGAAGACAGCGCAGACAGAGCAGCCATCTATATCTTGAAAACTATAAGAGCTAGAAATATTAATTTTTGGTATTTATGTTCTGCTATGCAACCATCAGATCAAGTTAGCTTGGGTTTTTTGATAACTCCACTGATTTTCCGCTAACCGAAAAACCATTTTACAAACAGTTTACAGTTTTAAAGCTTCAGTTATAAAGCTAAAGATTTGAGATGTGGCATATAAGTAGTCTATGTCAACTCCCATCGATGCTGTAAATTACATTACGATCGGATGAGAAACAGCGAAGAAAACACAAAGTACAGGGTCTCCTACAGTCGGTTGCGTCCGACTGTAGCTCCGTCCTTACTGGTTTTCCATTAAAATCTTTCTTTCGCTACACTTCGAGCCCGAACACTCACATTGAAGTATGGAGTTACACGTCACTTTACAATTGTAAAACAAATAGTATATTCAATTACCATGTGTTGAATTTCACATAAAATCGTAAATTTACATTGAGCAAAAAAACAACGCTTTTCTCAAAAAAGAAATAGATATAATCCAAAAACAAAACAAAATATAGGGACGGGGCAGATCAGTGGGACGAAGGCTACAGTCGGACGTAACCGACCGTAGGAGACCCTTTACTTTGAGTATATGTACATACAAACACAATCAGACGCACACACACTAAGCTACCCGCGTATGCAAGGCACACCACCCCCCCTCTGCCTAGTGCGGCAAATTGTCCGTTCCATATTTTCGCTGTTTCTTATCCGATCGAAACGAAATTCACAGGGTCAATAGAGAATGCCATAAGCTAGTTATGTACCAAATTACAAGTCAATAACTTTAAAGCTGTGGTTGCAGTAGCTTTTTGCGGTTTGTGGGGGAAGGGGAGGAGGTATCCAAAATCTAAAACAAACTCGTGCTGCTTACTGAATAGGGGAACCTAAGTACCGAATATGGTGTCTCTAGCTCTTATAGTTGCTGAGATCTAGGTGTTCATACAGACGGACGGACAGACGGACAGACAGACAGACAGACGGACAGACGGACATGGCTATATCGACTCGGCTTGTCGTCCTGATCAAGAATATATATACTTTGTGGGGTCTGACACGCCTCCTTCTGGGTGTTACACACATTTCCTCTTTGCACTAAACTAATAGACCCTTTTTACTTTTTTAAAGTAAAGGGTCTAAAAAATTTGGAGGGGCCAGATCAGTCGGGCGGGCCCAACTATAGAATAACCAGTGCGCTTTATTTTATATATGATTTTTAGACCCTTTACTTTAAAAAAGTAAAAAGGGTCTATTAACTTAGTGCAAAGAGGAAATGTGTGTAACACCCATAAGGAGGCGTAGCAGACCCCACAAAGTAGCCATGTCCGTCCGTCCGTCCATCTGTCTGTCTGTCCGTCTGTATAATCACCTCGATCTCAGCAACTATAAGAGCTAGAGATTTAGGAATCCGGATTTAGGTTCTCCAATTCAGTAAGCAGCACGAGTTTGTTTTAGATTTTGGATACCTTCCTTCCTTTGCCGGAAATCATAAAAAACCGCACCTACCTCATAGTTTTCGAACACTTTTAGCACAAAAATCTCCCGGGCTCTGCGCGCTCGACCTGACAGTCGGGCAAGCTCGACGTATAGCAATGGGAGATTTTTAATGGAAAAATTTGGCTTGGTCAGATAGTACTATTTCGAATGGTTGCCAACCATTCTCATCATTGACCTTAGAAACGAAATAGTACTATCTGACCAAGCCAAATTTTTCTATTAAAAATCTCCCATTGCTAGACGTCGAGCCCAAGTTTCTTACATTCAGTTATCGAATTATACGTCGCTTTACAATTGTAAAATTTAATAACATAAAAAACCAGTAAGGACGGATCTATATTTTGTCTTTTCTTCACTGTTTTTTATCCGATCGTAATGCAATTCACAGAATTGATGGAGAAGGCCATTGACTACGTGCAAGCCAAATCCCGTATATTTACCATTGAAATCATAGCTTTAAAACGAAAACTGTTGCAAAATTGTTTTTCAATTAGCGGACCAATGTGAAGAGTTATCAAAAAACTAAAACAAACTTGATCTGATTGCCGCATAGGAGAACCTAAAAAGCAAAAAATGGCATTTTTAGGTTTTATACTTTGGAAGATCTAGGTGATTATTTTTTTAAATATATTATCTGTTAATATCTTCGCTATTTCTTGTCCGATTGTAATCCAATTTATAGCATTGATGGAGAAGGCCATAGACTACATTCATGCCAAATCTTGTATCTTTACCATTAAAATCATAGCTTTAAAACCGAAAACTGTTGGAAAATTGTTTTTCAATAAGCGGTCCAATGCTAAGAGTTATCAAAAAACTTAAACATATTTGATGTAATTGCAGCATTGGAGAACCTAAATACCAAAAAATTGTGTTGCTAGCTCTTATATTTTCCAAGATCTCGTTGGCTGTTTTTTGTTTTTCGCGGTTAGCGGGTGAATGGGGAGAGATATCAAAAATCTAAAACAAACTTGATCTGCTTGCAGCATAGGAGAATCTACATACCGAAAATGGTATCTCTAACTCTTATAGTTGCTGAGATCTAAATTTTCATACGGACGGACAGACGGACAGACGGACATGGCTATATTAACTCAGCTCGTCGTCCTGAGTCAGAATATATATAGTTTGTTGGGTCTACCACGCTTCCTTCTGCCTGTTACAAACAGCTGTCATTTGCACTAAATTAATAGACCCTTTTATTTTTTTAAAATACAGGGTCTAATTATAAACGGACAGCACGCCGATTTCTCTAGATTTCCTCTAGTTAAAACCAGCATTCATATAGATTAAACCGTTGAGTTTAAAATAAATGCACCAAAAATGAGCAATAGATGGAGACGGTAAAAACTTGGGGAAAACAGCTAGTCTTAGAATTAGTCAAATGAAGATCTCTTGATGAATGCAGTTAAGCGGCGGCTGGGCTCGGACAGGACTGGCGTTCTGGTTAAGGCATTCACCTCACTAACCACAGGTTTACGGTTCGAACCCGACTTACGACTTACTCACATATACAGACAAGTTTGACATTTTTCGTTTCTAAGGTCACTGATGAGAATGGTTGGCAACCATTCGAAATAGTACTATCTGACCAAGCCAAATTTTTCCATTAAAAATCTCCCATTGCTAGACGTCGAGCCCTAATTTCTTACATTCAGGATTGGTCCACTGCAATTGGACCAATTGACCGTTGGTAATCGGAATAAAAATTGAATTAGATTCAAAATATATTTTAAATAGAATACAGTACCAGTAATACTGATCTTTGGTACAGGGTATAAAACAGTCGGGCTTGCCCGACTGTCATGTCTCGCGGGCGCTAGCTTTTCAGGATAGTTAAATATAATTGAAGAGAGTATATTTTCCGAATAACAACATTCTATGTTTAATATTACGCTTGTTATTCAACTTATTATGTTCAAAAACACGAGGTTGTTTGGGTTTTATTGCTTTTTGAGCGAAAAGGGGGCGTGGCATCCAATTTTCCAAACACACTTGATCTGCGAAAGATAACTACCTATCTATAGCAACCATCTCTATCTATCGACGCGTTCATCTAAACAGACGGACAGACAGACGGACATCGCTAAATCGACTCAGCTCGTCATCCTGATCTAGACAACTTAGATATACCTCTATAATTATTTGCATCAGACTTGTTTCCTTTTTTAAGGAGGGGAATTATGTAGACTCCTTCCAAATCTGTGGAAAGGAGCAAGACTCAACGGACAAATTTAACAACTTTAACAAAGGTTTACAAAGACCATCAGCGCAATGCCGTAGCACACAGCCAGGCACTCCATCGGGTCCAGGTGAGAACACAGGCTTGGTAGCCATCAACTCACCTAAAAGTAAACTTTCCGTAATTAAGGGATGGAATACACAATTGGATGCATTCAACTTATAAGGATAAATCTGCCCATCAATAAAATCACGAGGGGAATAAGTTGTTTGAAAAAAGTCGGCGAAGAGATCAGCGATAGCTTCATCCCCTGTAGCCGACCTATTCTCAAACATAACCAGGTTCGGAAATGTCGATATCCTACGTTTCGAGTTGACGAAATCATAGAAACTTTTCGGATCCCTATTAAACTGAATCCTACATCTTCCCAAATATTCCTGATAGCAAGTATTATTTGCCATCAGAAAGTTGGAACGTGCGACTACATAAAGTGAGAAGTCGGAAGAAGAGCCACTTTCTTTAAACTTCTTATAAAGTCTCGACTTTCTATTTTTCAAACTTGCTAGTTCCCTAGTAAACCATATTGGTCTATGCGACCTCTGTGGTAAACTAGTAGAAGGAATACAAGCATCGAACAAAGAGTTCAATGTCGAATAAAAGATATCAATTGCACTATTCATGTCAACGCACGCAAAAAGACGGGACCAATCAGTTTGGGATAGAAGCTGTGATAGTTTAGCAAAATCGGACTTCCGAAAGCAACGGGCACACTTCCTTGATATATTAATCAAGCCAGAGGAAGAAACTGGTAGGCCGATCGACACCTCCAAAGATGGGTGGTATATATCCTCAGGGATAGAAATAGGTTCAGTACGGGATACAGAAATAGAAGAAGAATCTGAAATAAAGATCAAATCAAGCATTCTATTTAACGAATTCGGGATATCATTCACTTGAGACAGTGATAATCCGAACAGACCCTCAACAAAGTCATGAGAGATCGTCGGTGTCAAACCATTGGAGTCAGCAGAAGATAGCCAAGATAACCCAGCAATATTAAAATCACCAAGAACGATAAGGAGATCATTATCCGTAAGAGAGGATAGAATTGTCCTAATAGCAGAAAGGTGATTTAGGTAAACAGAAATATCAGAAGAAGAAGGAATATACGAACAAGTTACATAAAGATTAAGACTACTAAAATGGATCTTGACAGCAACAAATTCGATGTCAAACGAGCAACATTGAATTTGCACTGCCGAGAGACTAGCGTCAATAGCTAGCTATAAGTACTCCACCACCACGACGAAACATGCGATCACGCCTAAAAATAGTAAAGTTAGCAGAAAGAATTTCAGAATTTAAAATATCCGGTCTTAACCAAGTTTCGGTAAAAACGATTATTTTAAATTGAAAGGAAAGACTATTTAAATAAAGAGTAGGAAGCTTGCTACATAGACCTCTTACGTTTTGATAGCCAAGAAGGATAGAAGATGTTAGTTTTTTGAACTATCAACAACGATTCGAGGTGTTGGATTAGGTAAATTAACAGAGGGAAGCTTAGTAGACGGATTTTTTCTCTTTTTAGTTACAAATTCCTTGAATAAAACTACATATGGTAGGAAAGACGTCTGGGGGAACAATGATTTTAAACGAAGAAATATCCCGAGCATAACTGAAATTAAATTTTTCCACCTTAATATTGGCTTTTACTTTAGCCTGAATGTAGGCATTAACATCGTCAGATGTGGTATCAGGGGCAAGCCTGGAAACAAATATTTGTTTTTTGGGTGGTATAGCTACAATGGGCCTATGAACAACAGCACTTGTTGGGGGCCCAACAGGGACACAGAGGGTATAGTAGGCTGAATTTCTTCAGCACTGCTAACCTGAGGCGACACTGGGAATGGCTCAGGATCGGGGGAAGCCACATCCATGGGTGACAAATTGACTTCCTCCGTATATTGCGTCAAATTGGGAATTGGGGATTGAAAGCTCATTAAATTGTTAGGAGGAGCAGACAATGAGAATGGTGGTTCCGGAATTGAAAGAGATTTCGGATCAATTGACAGGCGATTATTGGCCTTTTTCCTCTTTGGAGAGTCGATCAAGAGCTTCATGCTCTTGAACTCCGCATCCAAAGCGGAGAACTTTCCAACAAGTGAATTAAAGCAAGTGGAAAGCTCACTAAAACCAATCCTCGTCTGCCTCATGAATCCAAAAATGTCCCTCTCAGTATCCCTGCAAAATGTACAGGTCCACCTTAAACCTGATTTGGCACCAATCAGGTCCACTATACGGCCATTAAGGCCAGCACACTTCTCATGTGATACATTATCACATAGCCAGCAGCAAATAAAACCCATTTTAGCAGTTGCTGGAACCTGGCAATTTATTTATTTATAGCATTGATGGAGAAGGCCATAGACTACCTTCATGCCAAATCTTGTATCTTTACCATTAAAATCATAGCTTTAAAACCGAAAACTGTTGGAAAATTGTTTTTCAATTAGCGGTCCAATGCGAAGAGTTATCAAAAAACTTAAACATATTTGATGTAATTGCTGCATAGGAGAACCTAAATACCAAAAAATTGTGTTGCTAGCTCTTCTAGTTTCCAAGATCTCGTTGGCTGTTTTTTGTTTTTCCCGGTTAGCGGGTGAATGGGGAGAGATATCAAAAATCTAAAACAAACTTGATCTGCTTGCAGCATAGGAGAATCTACATACCGAAAATGGTATCTCTAACTCTTATAGTTGCTGAGATCTAAATTTTCATACGGACGGACAGACGGACAGACGGACATGGCTATATCAACTCAGCTCGTCGTCCTGAGTCAGAATATATATACTTTGTGGGGTCTACCACGCTTCCTTCTGCCTGTTACACACAGCTGTCATTTGCACTAAATTAATAGACCCTTTTATTTTTTTTAAAATACAGGGTCTAACCAGTAGATATATATTATATTGCATAATGCACTATATTTAACTTACATAAAATATTATTTATTGGTATATTTTGTCACCTTTAAAGCAAAACAATAAATATCACTTAAAAACAGTCGAATATGCATGTAACAGACAAGCTGCATGCGGTACATTTTCTTCTTCTTATACCCCCTGACGCATGGTTTTTGCACTAGGTTGGTTGGGTTTTTTTTTTTTAAAACCAAATTTCCCGCAATTTCCCGCAGCTGAACTTTTGGAAATATGTGAAGAAATATTTGCAGAATATAATGTCATTCACAGTTTTTCACCCAAATCGCCCCAAAATTTTGAAACTCTATATAAAGTTGGAAAATATGCTCAAAAACAGGTACTTCTCAAAATAATTCCGCAAAAATACCGAAATCGACAAATCGAAATTGTTTTTGTTTTATAACATCTAAAATAAGGGTAATTACAAATATAAATTTACACATAATCGATTTCTCTTATACTTTTTTTGTTTATCGCCACTAAAGTTGGACAAATTGCACGTAAAAAGGGCCGTTTTACCAAAATAAACATTTTTTTTTAACTTTGAGAGTCTGTAACTACTAAACCAGTTATCCAAATTCATTAAAATTTTGGTTTCCACACCATTAAATATTCCTCTATCAGATGACATTACTTTTAAACAGCAACTCGTTTAGCGGGAAATCATTTTTGGCACGCCAAATCTAGCTATTGAGCCACTGTGCGACGAAGATGATGAAGAGACCGCCTTACACTTCTTCTGTACTTGCCCAGCTCTTTGTAAAAATAGACATCGGTTTCTGGGCTTTTATTTTCTTAAAGATATCTCAGACCTTCCCAGCATGCCGCCCAATCAGCTTTCAAAATTCATCCAAGCCGCCGGATGGTTTGGATAGATTTAACCACAAGTAGGAAGGATCTTGCCCCCACGGTATCACAATGGGCCTTATGAGGCCTAAGTGATGTGGAATTTGCTTCCACCTGCCGTTCTACCTAACCTAACCGATCTGTTGTGTGATTGTCATTTTATCTTTATGTTTTTATACCCTGTACCCATTGAAAAAATGGTGAATACCGGATTATTTACTTTGTCTGAATATATGTAACAGGCAGAAGGAGGCGTGGTAGACCCTACAAAGTGTACATATTCTTGATCAGGAGGACGAGCCGAGTTGATTGAGCCCTGTCTGTCTGTCTGTGCGTCTGTCCGTCTTTATGAACGTGTCAATCTCAGCAACAAAATATATGGACGGGGCAGATCAGTGGGACGGAAGCTACAGTCGGACGTAACCGACAGTAGGAGACCCTTTACTTTACTACTACTACTAATGTATGAACATACAAACACAGTCAAAGGCACGCACACTAACCTTCACGCGTATGCAAGGCACACCACCCCCCCTCTGCCAAGTGCGGCAAATTGTCCGTTCCATATTTTCGCTGTTTCTTATCCGATCGGAACAGAGTCAATAGAAAATGTCATAAGCTAGTTACGTACTAAATTACAAGGCAATAACTTTAAAGCTGTGGCTGCAGTAGCTTTTTGCGGTTTGCGGGGGAAGGAGGGAAGGTATCCAAAATCTAAAACAAACTCGTGCTGCTCGCGAAATAGGAGAATCTAAATCCCGAATATGGTGTCTCTAGCTCTTATAGTTGCTGAGATCTAGGTGTTCATACGGACGGACAGACAGACGGACAGACGGACAGACAGACAGACGGACAGACGGACATGGCTACATCGACTCGTCTTGTCGTCCTGATCAAGAGTATATATACTTTATGGGGTATGCCACGCCTCCTTCTGGGTGTTACACACATTTCCTCTTTGCACTAAACTAATAGACCCTTTTTACTTTTTTAAAGTAAAGGGTCTAAAAACCAATTAATCAATAGTTTTCAGTTTTAAAGCTTTAGTTTTAAACCTAAAGATATATTATATGGCAGGTACGTAGTCAATGACAATCTCCATCGATTCTGTGAATTACATTACGATCGGATAAGAAACAGCGAAGAAAACACAAAGTACATGGTCTACAACTGTCGGTTACGCCCGACTGTAGCTCCGTCCTTACTGGATTTTCATCTGTTATTGTTGTAATGCCTTGTTCCAAATCTGCAATTATCTCGATGGGTCTAAAATGGTGTCCAATGGTCGAAGACACTTCGATTCCTCGGGTATATATCCGTCCGGTTTATAAACCTTAGTTAGTTAGTTAGTTTACATGTTTTACATATTACATATTTATTCAGCTAACGAATAATAAATATAATCGATACCCAGGGAACACCACGAGGAGGCTAATGGTATATCGGGATATTATTATATGTAGCATAGCCTACTACTATGTACTTACATATACATCAAAATTAAATTAAAAAAAAAAAAATCAGTGGGACGGAGGCTACAGTCGGACGTAACCGACCGTAGGAGACCTTTTACTTTGAGTATATGTACACACAAACACAATCAGACGCACACACACTAAGCTACCCGCGTATGCAAGGCACACCACCCCCCCTCTGCCTAGTGCGGCAAATTGTCTGTGGCATATGTTCGCTGTTTCTTATCCGATCGAAACAAAATTCACAGCGTCGATAAATAATGTCATAAAATAGTTAAATACCAAATTACAAATCAATAGCTTTGAAATTGCGGCTACAGCAGCTTTTTGCGGTTTGCGGGAGAAGGGGAAGAGGTATCCAAAATCTAAAACAAACTCGTGCTGCTTACTGAATAGGGGAACCTGAATCCCGAATATGGTGTCTCTAGCTCTTATAGTTGCTGAGATCTAGGTGTTCATACAGACAGACAGACAGACAGACAGACAGACAGACGGACAGACAGACAGACGGACAGACAGACAGACGGACAGACGGACATGGCTATATCGACTCGGCTTGTCGTCGTGATCAAGAATATATATACTTTGTGGGGTCTGCCACGCCTCCTTCTGGGTGTTACACACATTTCCTCTTTGCACTAAACTTATAGACCCTTTTTACTTTTTTAAAGTTGTTGACTTGTATTTTGGTACATAACTAGCTTATGACATTTTCTATTGACTCTATGAATTTCGTTCCGATCGGATAAGAAACAGCGAAAATATGGAACGGACAATTTGCCGCACTAGGCAGGGGGGGGGGGGGGGTGGTGTGCCTTGCATACGCGGGTAGCTTAGTGTGTGTGCGTCCGATTGTGTTTGTGTGTACATATACTCAAAGTAAAGGGTCTCCTACTGTCGGTTACGTCCGACTGTAACTTCCGTCCCACTGATCTGCCCCGTCCATATATTTTCGATATTTTCAAATGGATTTAGATCCGGGGATCATGCTTGCAATTCTTTAATTGAACGGATCAATCCGTTAAAAATGCCCCTTTTAAGTCGTATGGCTTAAATTTCCTCATTATTTTGCATAAATACATACGAAATTTTCCGATTTTCACTAAAGTATGGTAATAAAATACTTTCTAAACTATTCATTCAGGAGCAAGATCAACGTTTCAAACTTGTTGAATACCCCCCACACCATAACTGTGACGCAGCCGAAATTTCTTCTAGAGAAAAAAAGGGGATCTTTTCTCAAATTCTGTCAATAATGAAGAAAAACATCTGAATTATCAAGGTTCAACTTTTTTCCAATGGGTACAGGGAAAAACCAGAATGGGCGGAGCAGATCAGTCGGACGGGCCCGACTGTCTTATACCCTGTGCCATAGCTCGCGCTGCGCGCTCGCAAATACAGTTTACAATTTAACTATTTTAAATATAATTTATTTTATTTATAAAGAATAGTATGGGCGCGCTTCGTTTTGTTTGTAGCTTTTGTGTTTATTATCCGATTTTAACGCGCTTTTCAAGATAGTTAAATATAATAGAAGAGAGCTTATGTTCCAAATAACAACATTCTTTGTTCAATATTACGCTGGCTGATTAACTCACAATCGCACAATTGCCCAGCAGCGTGCTTGGTATCGCCATCTCGCTCGCACACTATTCCAAGCGTAAGGCTGCTGAGCTGCAACGGCTTGTGCATGCAGTATTTCGTCGCTTATATCTCCTTTGTTTATTAACCGATTTCAATGCGCTTTTCAGGACAGTTAAATATAATACAAGAGAATATATATTCAACAATAACAACATTCTATGATTAATATTACGCTTGTTTCTCAACTTTTAAGTTCAACTATTGTGAAGCTTATATCTCCTGTGTTTCTTAACCGATTTCAATGCCCTTTTCAGGATAGTTAAATATAATACAAGAAAGCTTATGTTTCAAATAACAACCTTCTATATTGAATATTACGCTTGTTATTAAACTTTTTATGTTCAAAAACACGAGGTTGTTTGGGTTTTATTGATCTTTGTGCGTCAAGGGGGCGTGGCATCTAATTTTCAAAATAAACTTGATCTGCGTAAGATAACTACCTATCTATAGCAACCAAAACGGCTTCTCTAGCTTTTGTAGTTTCCGAAATCGACGCGTTCATACAGACAGACGGACAGACAGACAGACAGACAGACGGACAGACGGACATGCCTATATCGACTCAGCTCGTCTCCCTGATCAAGAATATATATACTTTGTGGGATTTGCCACGCCTCCTTCTGCCTGTTACATACATTCTGACAAAGTTATTAACCCTGTTTTCCCATTTTTCAATGGGCACAGGGTATACAAATTTTCTGATAAAAAAAATACAATTTATACATATAAAATTCAGACATGTAAATTATTGGTTACCATATCCCAGTCTTTTGCCAGGTTTTCAGGTGCTAAATCGATACTTGATGCTTTGTGATAGAGTGTCAAATGTGCTATTTTTATACCCTGTACCCATTGAAAATGGGAAAAACAGGGTTAATAACTTTGTGCGAATGTATGTAACAGGCAAGGGAGGCGTGGCAGACCCCACAAACTATATATATTCTTGATCAGGGAGACAAGCTGAGTCGATTTAGCGATGTCCGTTTGTCTGTCTGTCCGTCTGTCTGTCTGTCTGTCCGTTTGTATGAACGCGTCGATTTCGGAAACTACAAAAGCTAGAGCAGCTGTTTTGGTTGCTATAGGTAGGTGTATTTAATACGCAGATCAAGTTTATTTCAAATCGTTGATGCCACGCCTCATTTACGCCCAAAAATCAATAAAACCCACACAACCTCGTGTTTTTGAACATAAAAAGTTGAATAACAAGCGTAATATTAAACATAGAAGGTTGTTATTTGGAACATAAGCTTTCTTCTATTATATTTAACTATTCTGAAAAGCGCATTGAAATTGGTTAAGAAACACAGGAGATATAAGCTTCACAAAAGTTGAACTTAAATGTTCAAAAACAAGCGTAATATTAAACATTGAATGTTGTTATTTGGTATATATACTCTCTTCTATTATATTTAACTATCCTGAAAAGCGCATTAAAATCGGTTAATAAACATAGGAGATATAAGCTACTCAATACTGCATGTATTGCTTCGCACGAGCCCTGCAGCCCAGCAAGTGTATGTATGTATGTATAAACAGAAACACACATACATGTAGAACAGACGAATACCATATATGTATGTGTGCATGAACGCATGTAAACAACACCAATTGCATGGTGCCAAAATAAGATTGCGCAAAATAACAAAAGTCTGTGACGCGTGACGTCAGAGACCAAGCGACAAGTGTTCGAGCGCCACCTTCATCGCCATACCATGTGCCAAATTGAGTTTTGGCGGTAGCGTTGCCACCTCGTCTGATCGTTTTAATCAAGATAGATTAAATTATAACTAAAGAATTTTATTATATACTGAACGGGCGAGCGCGCAGCGCGAGCTGTGGTACAGGGTATAAGACAGTCGGGCTTGCCCGACTGTCAGGTCGAGCGCACCAGAGCGCGCGAGATTTTTTTTTAATTAAATACCAAAAATAGGTATATTTTAATCTAAATTTTTATACCCTGTGCCCATTTGAAAAATGGGAAAAACAGGGGTATTCTACAGTCGGGCCCGTCCAACTGATCTGTCCCGTCCGACTGATCTGCCTGTCCAAATTTTTTTTTTTTTAAATCATCTGACAATATGTCCCGACATATTTAGTATACACAAATCTGTCATAGGGGACACTTTTTGACCATTAACTGCATCAAATTGGGAACAGAACGCGGTCGATTATTCGGTTTTTAAAAAATGTGCCTTTTCCAACTTTCACTTGGTGTCGGCTTACGTCTAGAAATACATTATATGCCATATTCTTAAGGATTAAAACAAAAAAAACAATAACCGTCCAACTGCGTCCAATTTCTACACAAATTTGGTTAATATTCATGGCCGACGTCGAAAAAGCAATAAAAAATCATTTTTCTTTCTTCTGATGCACTGTAAAGTGACCCATACTACTTAGGATTAATTAAATTTAAATTATAATTAATAAAAACCACAAAAAAAATTAATGTCAGGCACCAATTTCAATTTTTTCAACAGTGTCTTATCATTCTGATAAGGCTGCAAGCATGCGAATTTGTAAGCTACTCATGCTTAACCCAAGTTACTTTTCCAGGAAATGCTATAAGTTCCACGAAATACCACTTTTTTATAGCCCTTGATTTATTCTTACATTCTGCATTATTAGTTTTTATAAATTTTCAAATACAATTGAATTACGCGAACAATAATGTTAAACAGGGTAAAAAAATGTGTCTTATCATTTTGGTAAGCACCTTAATTCTTTTAATAATGGACCGATTTAATTGAAATTTGCAGAATTGGTAGATATTAATCATTCTCCTTCGTAGAAGAAAGAATTTATTTAGATAGATTTATATGTCTTAAATTGGTCAATGTATTATATTTATTATATGTATTATATTTAAATGT
>JAWNNJ010001671.1:0-15903 GCA_035045125.1 Hypselothyrea guttata | reverse complement strand
TAATTAAAGCGCAAAATAAAATAAAAGCTGGTGCATACCTGCATTTAATTTCATTTTAATAGGTTTCATAAGTCTTTGTTTTTGCACTCTGTTATCATTTTGAATTTATGCTGGTTTTGCGCGCTCTCCCTTTTGTTTGGCAAGTGTATTTAAGCTTCGTAATTTGTGTAATATAATTCTGGATCCTCTTTTTGCTAGTTTGCTCACTTTTTTCAGTTTTTTCTGGTCGCTTTTGTTTAACGCTCGGCATTGTCTGTAATTGAATCTCCTGCTGCGAGTGCCCCATGGACTTCATACCCCTCGGGGGGTCTCTGTTGTCCTTGCATAAATTAATTGATTCGCTAAGTGCTTCAGTGTGTGCGTGTATGTGTATGTGTGTGTGTGGAAGTAGCTCAAAAGCCGCCAGTTGCAGCTGCTTGAAGCTGCCAATTAGCATTTGTTCTATTTTGTACCGGCGCACAGTGCGTATGCGTAATTTACGGCTAACATCTGGAAGGGTTTTACGAGCAGACTGGAAGCCGAGAGAGTTGTATGTTTAATGGGCCACAAAAGCAACAATTTAGATGCTCATAAATCT
Organism: Hypselothyrea guttata; assembly: GCA_035045125.1. NCBI lineage: Eukaryota > Metazoa > Arthropoda > Insecta > Diptera > Drosophilidae > Hypselothyrea > Hypselothyrea guttata. The sequence continues at coordinate 15,326 of JAWNNJ010001671.1, read as the reverse complement.
CAACGCTATAAAAATGCAAAAAAAAAAGAAAAGCAAAAATAAGTTCAGGCAATAAATAGGCAAAATGAAAAATATATAAAATAAAATAAATAAAATATATATACATATATAAAATAAATAATATATATAAAATTACGTTCTAAAACAGATTTTTGATAATAAAAATTTCCCCCAGCGGAAGAATTTTTCAATTGTGAAATAACTTTAAATAAATAAATAAATGTTCACAGTTGAAAATTGAAATTTAAAATTCTCATAAACTTGCATCTATAATTTCTACGAAATTGTAAATCCTTTCTAATCAAATTAGCATTTTCCTGCTAATTGTGATATCAAGTTCGAAACACATGTTTTCAAGTGCGGAATTCTTGAAATTTTCTCTCTGTGTAGAGCTGAGAGCTGGCACAAGTTGTTTAGGAATTTCAATTTGTGCGCTTGTTTCTAATTCGCATTAAAATCCAGCTTACTTTTGTTGTGGTCCGTGCGCTTCAACAGTTAAAGCAGCTTCCCCTGCCCCTACTCCTTTCCCTGCCTCTGCCCTGCCCCTGCCCGTGCCCCTCTCTTCGCCCCCTTGCTGCAGTCTCTAAGCCAAAACTTAATCCGCTTGGGCACTAAATTCCATGGACAGACTGCACTCCAGAGATGCACCACATTCATACACTTAGAAAAAAATTTAATAGTTTTGATATGAGAAAAAAATAAAATATTCAAATTCATAATATAAATATAAATAATAAAAAAACAGAGTTTTTTTCTGATATTACAATTATTTTTTTAACAGTGATGTTTAGATGAATAAGGTCGTGATCAATCAAGTCATCAATCAAGTTCAAGTTAACAGTTTCCGTGTTTGCTTGCCCTTTATATCCATAAATTAATAGTTAAATTTACTACGTTTTTCCTCCAAGTGCAGTTGGAGCGCATTTCGACCACCCGAGCAGAACTTGGCACTTGAGAATGAAGCTTGAACTGGCAAACTGGCAAATGGAATAACTGTCATTAATGTTTGGCATTATGTAAGCAGCTGTAACTCTATCTCTTGCCGCCACTGTACGCGTAATTGCAACTCTGCGCATAACTGTAACTTTTACTGTTAGTGAGCTCTAGCTGTGTACTCAGCTTGTTCAACTTTAATTAGCGCAGTTCGCAGTCCGAAATTTATGCGCCTGGCAACTCTGGATGCCGCTTTTTGTGTCATGTGGCAGGTGCTAAGCATGACAGTTTATGCATTGCAAATTGTGCAAAATTTACTATTTGGAGTCAACTGTACCTTGCTTATTACAGCTGTCAAAGTCTTTATAGATCTATAAAAGAATTTGTTTACAGGCCATAAGCTTGGGTATTAGCTTTTTGTAGTTTTTATTATTTTATTTATCGATTGCCTGGGATTTCTTTTTATTATTTAATAGAGCTTGCTCAAAATGCGACCTTGTTGCTAGCTTATCAAATAGTTGAAAACAAATGCAACTTTCTGGAGAGATGAAAATATCGATGTAACTCTGTTCAACAATATTCTTATAGTTTTTCCTCCTTTTTTTCTTACTTAATTTTTTTTTATCCAGAACTTTTTCACAATTGACGCCAGGCTAGAAATGAGAGATAACAACGCTATTCTTATAGTTTTTCTTACTGTACTCTTTACTCAATTCTTTCTTTTCACAAAATAAGTGACCTTAATCGAAATTGTAAACGACGCCAAGCATGAGAATAGCGATTACAGGGTTTTCCAACACTAGGTTTACAACCCTGCTTATCGATAGTCTCCTCGCTTGCCTTGCAGGGTTGCATTTTCTTACTTTGAATATTATACAAAGGTTATTTCTCCTTTTTAAAAATGTAGAATTTAATGAAACTAGAATCTTTACTTTACTATTATTTCTGCAACTTTCACATTTACTTTGCATGCCCTAAATTTAATACCTTTGGCAAATTTTGTGGAAAAACGTAGCTTGTGTTTTCCGCTTGTCAGATCAAAGGAAATGGGCAGCAAAGTCAACTCATTTTTACGGCATTTTCTTGGAGCTGAAAACTTGAGCTGCTAATGTGCACAGACACACAGAGATTTAAAGAGTTTTCCCCTCTGTCGGAGGCAAATTATACTTGTTGAGCGTATCAAGTTTTCAATTTGACCAAAAAAAAAGGGAAAAGGGAAGCGAAAGGTTTTCCCAATTTGGTAGACTGCCTAATGGCATGCCCTGCGTGTATGGCGAAAACAATGTAATCTAATGCCCCTAAGGGCATAAAGGGAGAGAGGGAAGAGAGGGAGGGAGGAAGGTAGGGAGAGAGGGAGGGAGGAAGGGAGGGAGAGGGACAAGCATGTCAGTTAGCCATGTTGAGCTTATGCCGTAGCGTCCATTTTGATGATGCATTGAAGCTGCCTCATGAATGAGTGAGACAAGAAGCGCAGAGAGAGAGGGAGGGAGAGGGAGGGAAAGGGAAAGTGGGGCAGAAAGTGAGGGAAATGGGAAAGTCGCTAATCCATCAAGAGCAGCAACAGACTGTCGGCTGGGCCCCAGCCTCGAGTGCCAACAGCCAACCATCAAAACAAAACCAATAAAATGCCCAACGCATCTGTGTTGCCCACCGGAACCGCACAAAAAAATGTGAGACAGGGACAGACAGAGAGAGGGAATGGAGGATAACTCTCTAAGCAGTGTTGCCAGTTTTCACTTTTTTTGCAAAATAAAACTGAAAACTTGAGCCAAAAAAGCATAGAGTAAAGTTATTTTAAAGATGTATTATAATGTGAGACAGAGACAGAGAGAGAGAGAGAGATATATATAGAGAGGGAGAGCAGTGTTGCCAATTTTCACTCTTTTTTTGCGAAATAAAACTGAAAACTTGAGCCAAAAAACACCTAGAGTGAAAGTTATTCTAAAGATTTCTCAAAGATTTTTTAATATATTATTTTATTTAAAAAAAAAAGCTAAATTTGACGGCAAAAATGCTATTTGGGCAGCACTGAGTGGAGAGGAGGTTTAGCTCTGTTTAGAATACATACTATATATGCGAAAAGCACCGACAAAAATCCATATTCATTGCTAGCTCGACTATAAAAGCGAAATGTGAAACGCATTCAGCTTCCCTCTCCCCTTCCCCCACCCTCTTCGCAACACGCCCCTTCGCCTTTCTGCACCTGCAATCAGAGTGTTGCCGTAACAAATTGTATTTTGGCATACATATATCCATACTTTTTTACGTATATTTCGTATATTTTGTATATTTTGTATATTTTGATTTTATGCTTCAATAAAGTTCAATAAAATGCGACATCAAAGTGCGGACAGAAAAACGCTCGCACGATTTCCACTCGCAAATCGCCATGAAGTAAATTAAAGTCCGCCTTTTGGGGCATGCCACTTGAGTTGATTTTTTTTTTTTTATATATTTTCCGACAACTCACAAGAAGGTTAGGAACGCACACAGCTGGCATTGATGGACAGGCGACAGGCGACCTCTACGGACAGAGGTTCTTGTCCTGCACTGTAAAACTCAAATGGAGGCGTATAAAAAATTTATTAAATAAAGGTTAAATGCCATCAAATTTCTATATTTGCAATTTATTTTTAGTGCTTAATTGCGTTTGCTTGTTATTGATTAAGCGAGTGTGCTTTAACAGTACAAAATGGCGTCGTAATTAGCCTGCTTGTGTTATCGATAACTAAGAGCGATATCTCAGCCAGTGTTAGTTAACAGTCTCTTTACATGGCTAAAGTTAATATTAAAGTATTAGCTAAAATGATCGTGTTTTAACTTCAATTAAATTATCAACTTCGTGTTATCGATAAATTCTGTAGTCTCTGCCAGTGTTGGTTAACAGTCGTTGCATATTATTTACACTAGTAGCTAATATTAAAGGCTAGCAATTATTGAGCATGTTAAACCAAAACAATTCAATTCAATTCAAGCAATTTAAACTAATTTTTTAAAGTATCAGCATTTCTCTCAGTGTATTTACCATGACTAGGCAGCCATTTAAAGCCAGCTTTAAGTAGCCATTGTTGTTGTGGCAGCTGTTCCGGCCAGTTTTCATTTGCATGAAGTGAAGCCAATTGATTGGCCTCCTCAGCACTTGGGCCTAGAAGTCGGACTGGACATTGGGGCTATTTCATATCGATATCTGTGTCTATATCTATATCTATATCTATCTATATCTAATGGCATGTCACTTTTAATTTGGCCAACGGTTTATACATTAGATGGCAGCAGCCCCGGCAGACATGCTGGCATTTTCCCCAGCCAATTTCCCGCTGCTGCCACATTTCCCGCCAGTTCATTTTCAATAAAAACAAAGCCCAAAGAATGACAGAGAGAGGGGGAGAGAGAGGGGGAGAGAGAGGGGGAGAGAGCCTGCTAGTGGGATTTTAATGGAGACGACTTCATTGTGCTTATCTGTTGGGTCTTAAGTGCAGACTTCTGCTTCTTTTTCTTATTTTTCTTGTCCTTGGATGCTTTAAAGCCTGCGAGACTTCAATGCCAGCAATTAGGCAAGTAAAACCAACTGGCATTTAATTGTTATTAATCGGCACTTACAAGTGCCTTGGGGAGGGGGAAATTAAGTAATATTTATGTTTGCCTTTGGCTGAAACGGAACCACGCCCACAGCAAAGAGCTGTCGCTATTGCTTCCTGGTACTATTACAATTGCCACGACTGTTCACTGTTCACGCTGTCAGTATCCATTAATAACACTGGATTTGCCACTTGAGCTTGCAGCCAGTGTCGCCAAAGGCGATACTCAGCACTCAACAGCCGAGTACACAGTGAACAAAATTTGCCTTAAAACTTCACAAAATATATAAAATTTTTGAAGCACAATTGTTAAAATCCCAAGTAATTTAAAAACTTTTTAAAAAATTATAATATTATTATTATTATTATTATATTATTATTTTCTTTATTTATTTGCTATTTTAGTTAGCAGAATATCAAAGTTATTAGTCTTACGAATTTCTTATAGTTTTGTCTTTTCCACTCTAGTTCTTAGGGAGAGAATGAGTTTCTGCTTTTTTTGAATTTTTCTTTCAGTGTACGCAACCCATTCCAAGCATTTTAGGCCAACAAGACCTAGACGACCTTCTGCGCCAATTAATCTCACACGCTTTTAGGCGCACTTTTCCTCCACTCGCTCGCTCTCTCTCTCTTTTCTCTCCCTGCCTCCCTCGCTTCATCCCTCCTTCTCTTTCTCCTCCCTACGTAGCTCTCTCTTGTAGTCTGTGATTTCAATTAAAAGAACTTATGAAGATAAATGCCACTCGTCAAATAGCAATCAATTAGTCAATGCCTCCGTCCTCTTCCCCTCGCCTTTCTCCGCCTTCTTTCATTTCTGGATGTGCCAGGTGGCAATACCGCTGCGAGCGTTGCCAATACACTTCAGAAAATTACTCAATTACGTTATTAAATTTAATGCAGGGCAAAGCGTTTTCGCCTTTTGATCGCACTAAAAGCTTTAATAACTGTAAATTGCTTTCACAACATTTCGACAGACCCCTCCCCCCTTCGCTCCGCTCCCCTGCTCACCCCTCACTCCTCTTGGAGACAAAGTTCTTACCTGCATGCCAGGGCAGCACTTGAAGCGTCTTCTTCCTTCTCACTTTGTCTTTGGTATTTTCCATTTCGCCAGAGCGCGTGACCAAATATTTAAGGACACTTTAGATACTTGAGCTATCGACCTGCATGCCAGCCAGGAGAAATTCAACAAATTCACCAAATTTACCAAATTTACAGTTTTACGCCCCGAAAATCCAATTAAAGTTCACTTTGAACAAAGGAGCCCAAAGCCGAGGGCCCAGAGCGTTTTTCAGCTGAGCCATTAACTAATGCTGAAATCCGCTTAAAAATTTAATACTTGCACCTGCCTTAAAAAAAAGGGCTGGGCCCGCGGGCACTTGTGCTTGTGGGTGGCAACTGTACCTCGTTTACGCATTCAATATGGCGGCAGCAAATTGACATTAATTCAATTAACACGCGAGTAAGTTGATTCAGCAGCCGAAAATCTGCTGCTGACTTGATGGAAATGGAAAATCTGCAACTGAAAAGTCGCAAATGTTTGTTTTTCTCTTTTTTATTCGTTTATTTTTCGCATTTATTTCGGGCGTAGGTGGCCGCTTCTTTTCAATTATTTAAAGCATACTTTTGAGCTGTCAACAAAATGTTATGATCGTCGAGCCGGTTTGAGTTTGCAGTCGAACGTTGCAAGCAAGTTTGAGTGCTTTTCTATTTGCAACAGAGATTTTAATTTTGTTATGCAAATTTTATTATGCAAATTATTTATTTGTATACCAATTTATTTTCTATTTAATATTTAAGTTGTTGGCAGCTCCTTTTCAATTATTCAAAGCATACTTTTGTGCTGCAAACCATATGCTATGATCGCCGCAAGCCAACAAGTTGGAGTTGCAGTTCGCTTGGCTTGAGCTTTTGAGCGCTCAAGTTTGATCGCGTCGTCAGTCGTTCGCTGCTCTTCGAAGACGTAGGTTGTGCTTCGCTAGTTTTCGGATTTTGCCTGTGTGTTTGTGTGTGCTTAAGTGTGCGTAAATCCAATTTGCCTGATTAGTGTTTATTTACTTCTCTTGCTGCTGAGTTTTTGTTTTGTTCTTGTTTTTTTTTTGCTGTGCGTGTGCATGCGAGAAAGTAATTTGCATATTAGTTATTATCTCCGCGCAGCGCTTTGACAAATTTGTTTATTTTTACCTTAGTTTCCCTTTCTCTTTCTCTCTCTCTCTCTCTCTTTCTCTATCTGCAGCATGTCCAAACCTGTTCTCTATTATGCGCCACGCAGTCCGCCGTGTCGTGCCGTCCTGCTCACAGCCGGTGCTTTGGGCATTGAGCTGGATCTACGGTAAGCTTTTCATATGCGAACTTTGTATACTCTAACGGTAAATTAGAAATGAGAATAAATATATTTAAACTAGTATGAAGGTAGCGGATGAGTCGGAAGCCACCGAATTAGCAAAAGCACTTTAGTGAACATTTCAAATTTATTTCTTGAATAACTTTTGTGTTTATTAATCGATTTTAGTGCAATTTTTAGCAAAGCTTACTATTATATCAAGAATTTATATAAATTATATGGGATCGGTCACGCCTTCTGTCGTCTGCTTAATTTGCTCAAAGTTCATAACTTTTAAGAACTTTTTATATCCAATAACTATAATTTTGCTTTTTAATCATATTATTTTCTGACAAATTGTGCTTAATTTTGTTATTTTTAATGATATTTCTTAACCAAATTCCTATTCTAATTAAATGCTTAAACTATTTGAATTTTCAAGATTTTTAATCTATATGCTCTACAAGTTTATGCATATTTATTTATACCGAAAACCCGTTGCATTTGCATTTTGTTGTCTAAGAGAAAACTTGTTTTACTTTTTCATGCTCTGCCCACTCACTCTCTCCCTCTCTCCCGCTCTCTCTTCCGCTCTCTGTTTCTAGCCTGGTCAATGTCAAGGGCGGCGATACCGTGACTCCGGAGTTTCTAAAAATGAATCCGCAGCACACGATTCCGGTGCTGGATGACAATGGAACGATCGTCAGCGATTCCCATGTGATCTGCGGTTATCTGGTTGACAAGTACGGCGGAGAGAGCGACTCCCTCTACCCCAAGGACCCCGCCGGGCGTCGCGATGTGGACGCGCGACTGTACTTCGATTGCGGCCATCTTTTTCCGCGTCTTCGCTTCATCGTGGAGCCCGTGATCTACTTTGGAGCTAAGGAGATCCCGGATGATCGCATCAGCTACATGCAGCGCGCCTACGACGGCCTGGAGAAGTGTCTCCTGGCATCCGACTATCTGGCGGGTTCCCAGCTGACCATCGCGGATCTGTGTGCGGTCGCCACCGTCTCCACCAGCTCCAAGTTTGCGCCCATCGATGAAGTGCAGTACCCCAAGCTCAAGGCGTGGCTGCAGCGCCTGGAGGCCCTGCCCTACTACAAGCAGAACAATCAGGAGGGGCTCGAGATGCTCGTCAAGCTGGTCAACGGGCTGCTGGCGGAGCGTCGCCAGTAAAATTATCGATTTATATCGATAGTTGCATAATGTTTTCTAATAAAGTTCGATTTGGCATGAATCTAATATAAATCAAAAGAAATCAATATACGAATCTTGAATTGGGGATATAAAATTATCGATTTAAATCGATAAATTCGATATTTGCATAATGTTTTCATGCTGAATATTCAATATTTTAGTTTTTGTTGCAATATATCGGTATTTGCGATGTTTTTCAGAGATACATATATCGAATAAAATAAATATTGGTTGCAAATCTTTGCTTTTGGATGCTGCATATCGATGTAATCTTGTCGACTTGAAACCCTAGAAGGCACATCAATCAATTTGGCCATAACTAATGCGACTACAATACATTTTGCCCTGTTCCATTTCACTGCGAGTTTGATTTGTGTGAAAAGAAAGGGTGGGAGAGAGGGAAGCAGAGGAAGGAGGAGGGGGAACTTCAGCTGCAGGAAATATGATGGCAGCAACAACAGTTATGAACAGTTGTCCTTGTTGCTATTATTATTGTTGTAATGGCGAAAGTTTTTATGGGCTTCTACTGAGGGGGCCAACAACTCTTAGCCCTGTAAAACAAACTTTTGAGTGAGTTTTTGTGGCCATTGTTGTTGTTGCTTGTCATTGATTACGAGCTGTAAGCGATCGCATTTATAGTTGTTAAACTTGTTAACATCGACTTGTGTTCGATGTCGCTTCATAATGAAGTTGCACTGTGATTGATTTGGCCATAATAGGCAGGGAGAGGAAGGAACAACAACGTACGTGGCTTATCGCGATAAGAATCGCTTTTTCCACGCCACCTGAAACTGCTATAAATTAAAGTTCACAAACTTTTTTTTTTTTTTTTTTTGTTAAAAATGTGTAAGTAAATTTTATTTATAAACTAGTTTTTTGCTACCTTCTTGGCAGCTTGACAAGTTATACCTTATAAATCTAACAACAATTAATCATAAAAATGTATATGATATATATATTTATTGAATGATTTAGATTATACTATGGACCTTGTTGGAAGGTCCTGTGGATGGCATCTCTTCAGTCTTCTCTTTTTTGGACTGTTTTTTAACCGCCTCGCCAACGGGTTGGGATGAATATCCATTCTTTGGAGGTACCTTTCAGAGTGTTTTTGGATAACATCACCAACTTTGGGGACCTTGAGATCTCTCTCAATGTCTCTGGTGCGCATGTACCAAGGCGCATTAGCAATCTTTCTTAAAATTTTAGCTTGTACGACCCTAATTTTGTTGAGGTTAGTTTTGGCCGCAATGCCATAAATTTGCAAGGCATAGCTCCATATGGGACTGAGAATGGCTTTGTATATGTGCACCTTGCTACGTAGCGAGAGCTTATTTGATGGTGCCAGTAGCCACGCCATTTTTGCAGCTTTCGCCATGACAGCCTTCTTAATCATGGTGGTGTGCTGCTTGAAGGTCAATCTTCGGTCCAGTACGACGCCAAGGTACTTGTGGCTTCTCTTGTACGTCAATATGAAGCCTTGCATGGTTATGTTAGCAATTATATATTTCGCTATAAATTTTAGCTTTTATTAAAATAAAAAAAATTATTAAACAAGTTTTATTTTGTTTTAAATTAATTTTATCTCCATAAAAGACATAATTCATTCAACGCATGTTATTTAACAGAAGGCTGTTAGCCGCTCAGCGCACGTTTAACAGTGGACGTCAGCTTGGATCGACACCAGAACTGAATACACGGGCTGAGTCGATTTCGTTTTGGCTGGATACCAGGCGAACAGAACTGGATAGCAAGCCTATTGTAAAATAAATTAGCCTGGTTTCAAACCAAGCCTGTTGTAAAATAAATTAGCCTGGTTTCAAACCCAGTTCTTGCTTACAATCAGTATATAAAAGCAATTTTTAAAACTGCCTTAAAGTATGGTACAAAAATTAAGAAATATTCTTTGGACAGTTTTATTGAAACTGCGTAAAAGTATGCTGCAAAAAGTAAGCAATTCTCTTTGGGCAGTTTTATTGTGACTGCCTAAAAGTATGCTTTGGACAGTTTAATCTAGTTTTATTGTGACTGTCTAAAAGTACGCTACAACACTAAGACGATTGTACAATGCCGTTTTCTTGCGACTGCCTAAGAGTATGCTACAAAACCAAGGCGATTTCACGATGCATTTTTTTTTTTGCAACTGCCTAAAAGTATGCTGCAAAAGCATATGCATGTATGCACCACAACCACAACAACAACCACAACAACAACAACAACTACAACAACAACAACAACAAGAACAACAACAACAACAAGAACAACAACAACAACAACAACCACAACAACAACAACAACCACAACAACAACCACAACAACAACAACAACAACAACAACAACAACCACAACCACAACAACAACCACAACAACAACAACAACAACAACAACTACAACTACAACAAGGATCTCAAGCTACCAAGAATCGACAGTCAAAATAGGCAAATTATTAAGAGAATTTAAGATGAAATACCAGGCGAACAGAATTTGCAGAAAGTCGATGTTTTTTTTTTGCAATTTTTGAAACTGCCTAAAAGTATGCTACAAAAATTAAGAAATATTCTTTGGACAGTTTTATTGCAACTGCCTAAAAGTATGCTGCAAAAAATTAAGCTAGGCTCTTTGTGCCGTTGAATGTGGTTTTATTGAAACTGCCTAAAAGTATGCTACAAAATATTAGGCAAGGCATTTTCAGTTGGCGTTTAAAAACTTTATTTTTGGGCGATTTACAATGTAAATTGTACATATTATTTAAGTTATTTACAGGGTATCCCGAAGTGCAGCTCAGCAGCAGTGCAACATTAAGCGCGCCGCCCGAGAGTATGCTTTAAATTAAAGCTTGCCAACTAAACGTTTTTTATGCGAGTTATTTTTATAGCTTATGGATGAATATTTTTTGGGTTAAAAACTATAACTAAACCTGCTGAAATAAAACGTGAATACAAAGTAGCACAGCGTAAGATGAGCTGCTTGGCTGCAGAGTAAAGCCAACGAGAAATGTCTGGCAGCAGCGACACATTAAGCGCGCCGCCTGGATGTATGCACTACAAATTGAGCTGCAAGTCAGGAACAGTTTTGCAGTCACGTGGCTCATAAAAGTAGTTCAGCTATCAAATTTTTGATTTTTCTACGGCAGCCTAAAGGTATGCAACACTACACTGCTACAAAAAAAAATTAAAACAAATAAATTAAATTATTCTAATTAGAATTAATTATCGTTAATTATTCCAAAAAATCCAGAAAAAAATGCTTAATATAAAATAAAAAAAATAATTGACTTGTTGCATACTTTCGAGGGGTTGTTGTTGTTGTTGAAAAATTAAAACAAAATAAAAAAATACTTCTGTTACTATATTGTTATGAAATTTTCACCAAAAATGCAGAAAAATAATGTGAATATGAAATAAATAAAATTGGCTGCATTATATGCGAATTCACGGAAATATTAACAAATTTAGCAAAATAAAATTTCAGCCACATGTGTGATTCAAAAACTTGCAACCACCTGTGGAGTCAAAAAACAGGGCAAAACCACTTGTTGATTTAAAGACCAGCTTAAAAGTATGCTGCATTTATGTCCCGGCAACATGCAACCTGTGCGAGTCGAACACGCAACCGAACAGCCGCCTTGAAAATAATGTATAGAAATGGTTGCAAGCGAGCTCGCTACGAACGCGCTTCAAACGCACGTCAGTCGACTGCCGACATTTGAACTGAGAGCACGGACTTATTCGTGTTCACCGTCCCATGCGCTGTTGTCCGTTTTCAATGCTAGGCATAAAAAATTATAATAAATAAAAAACAAAATAAAAAAATACTTCTATTATTATTATTGTTATAAAATTTTCGCCAAAAATCCAGAAAAATAATCATAATATAAAATAAAAAAAAAATGGCTGACTTATATGTGAATTTACAAAAATATCAACAAATTTAGCAACTTGCAAAAAAAACCACCTGAGTCAAAAAACAGGGCACACCGCTTGTTGAGTCAAAAAACTGCGCCATAAATACTTCTAGTGGAGATATCGTTATGAAATTTTTACCAAAAATCTAAAAAAATAATGTAAACAATGTAAATTGTACATATTATTTAAGTTATTTACAGGGTATCCCGAAGTGCAGCTTACGTAAGGCCACTTTCGCTACTTCTGAACAGCATATTTAGGCTGGGATATTTTCCAAACATCTGGAAGACTGCACTTATAACGATGATCCCGAAACCAGAGAAGCCACCTACCGAAGTTGATGGATACCGGCCAATCAGTCTTCTTCCAGCATTGGGGAAGATGACAGAAAGGGTGATTCTTAACCGCATCCTAGAGCTAAAGAAGGTAGCACAACGAATCCCAAAGTGGCAGTTTGGGTTCCGAAGAAGCAGCACACCACCATGATTAAGTTCACAAACTAAAGGCTTTTCTTTATTATTTTTTCGGTTAATGCTGCTTTTTGATTGGCTTTAAGTGTAGTTTATTTGGCAATTAAACGTTTTTTATGCGAGTTATTTTTATAGCTTATGATGAATATTTTTTGGGTTAAAAACTATAACTAAACCTGCTGAAATAAAACGTGAATACAAAGTAGCACAGCGTAAGATGAGCTGCTTGGCTGCAGAGTAAAGCCAACGAGAAATGTCCGGCAGCAGCGACACATTAAGCGCGCCGCCAGTATGCACTACAAATTGAGCTGCAAGTCAGGCACAGTTTTGCAGTCACGTGGCTCATAAAAGTTCAGCTAAAAGTCATACAAAATAGCGTGATGTGCGTGTGTGTGTGTGTGTGTAGCGCGTCTTTCATAGACAAGCTTTTATGGCACTTTTTGCACACCAAAAAAAAAAGAGAGGAAAAACTGTAAACTGCAGAGAGAAACGTAAACACTTTTGGCTTTTGCACGCTGACCGAAAAAGAAAAAGTTGGCCAGCCACAACGGAAATTGTCCGTTGGCCAAATGAAAAAGCCCCAAGCTGAAGTCTTCCTCTTTTTATTTTTATTTTTTTTGTTATTTTGGGCATACACATATAGCAAATGCTATTAACTGGGCTGAAAGGTGCTCGGCTGACCTCGTCCTTTGTTCGGCATTAAAATTTAATACTCTCTGCTGCTCTTCCAAAAATATGAGCACAAATTGACTCGACCTGATAATGCCCTCTACTCTGTAAAGAGTAAATAAATCTCATTATGCGCATAATTTCCCTAGCAGATTTTCCCGCAGCGCTAAGTTCTTGCACGGAGTGGAAAATGGGGTTCTAATTCTCAATTTAAATTTAATTTAAGAATATAAGTGGATATAAAATAAGAAATAAAATTCAATTCATTTCCAAATTCAACAGGAAGAATGAAAAAAATAATTCTATAAATTGTATTTTTCATTTCATTAAAGTAAAAACAAATTCCCAAAAATTTGAAAATAAAATACATTTTAAATAAAAACACTATGCTAAAGCAAATTATATTTTTTATTTTATTTAAAGCTCTGTCTTAACAACTTTAATACTTTGCTGCTTAATTATTTATAAAGTTCTTGATTTTTCCCCCACTGTTAAGCTCCAATTTAAACTTAAAACAAACTAGCCAGAGCTTAAAAAATATTAGGTATATTAAGAGGTATCACAGAACACATGAAAATAAAATAAAATAAAAAGTGCAAAAAAATGCAAAGAATAACAGAGTTAAATAAAGTCAACACTGTAACTAAAACTGAAAGTGGCAAGAGACAGAGACAGCGAGACAACGTGAGAAAGAGAGGGAGGGAGGGAGGGAGTGTGGGAGTGAGAGAGAGTTATGCCTGAGCTTTGCTCATGATTAATGTTGGGGCCCGCACCGTGGGCTTTTCGCATTTCCGCTTCGTTTACAGTGTAAATGTGATGGGAAGTTAGCAGAGAAAGAGAGGGAGAGAAAGAGAAAGGGAGAGAGAGAGGGAGATAGCGACAGTCATTGTTTGCCCTGTGGTTTCGGTTTGTTTAACATTGAAATTAACTTTGGACCCTCAAAACAATATTTCGCTGCTAAATGCCGTCATTTATTTATAGCTAATGTTAAATGCAAACTCAAACTCAATTCGAAACGAAAACAATGTTTAATGAACATCGGAATACCCCAAATGCAATGCACAATTCAATAATATCGGACAATGCCAAATTGGAAAACAAGTTTTTCAGTTCTCGAACGCATTTTGGCAATTTGGTTATTGATGAGTTTGTGCCACGCCTCAACAATTATTTAGGCCAACTGCACCGAAGCCAGCACCTGACATCTGGCATACACTCAAAAAAATAAAGCAAGCTTCATTAGAGCAAATAAAGCTCTTGAAATAATTCAATTTGCTTCTAGAATTTAATTTTGAATTCAAATTAAATTTTGATTTTTAATTTCCAATTAATATTATTTATTTGTCTATTAAATATTGTGATTATCTTGTTTTAATACATTTAAATACATTAATAATTTTAATTTATGAATTTTAATAATTTTAATTTATTAATTTTAATTTATTAATTTTAATTCATAATAATTTCCTTTGTACGTATTTAAATAAATAAATTTAAAAAAAATTAATAAATAATCATACTATGATATATAAAAATAAAATTACTCTTGATTTTCTCTCAGTGTGCATATCATTTGCATCATCAGGAGGAGGGAGTGGAACAATTGCTAATCAGCTTGCATGCACTTAGTTTGCTCTTAACTAACATCTTCTCCCATCACAGCAGCTCGGCAGGCGGACAGACGGTCAGACAGACAGGCGCATTGTCCAGCACTTAGGGGCACAGAGGGAGAGAGGGACAGACGGGGGACTGTCGACTGCCTGTCTGCTGATAAGCGTCAAAGTTTTCACATTTGCGCAGAGGCCAATTGCAATTCAAATGAGGTCAGACGGACGGACAGATGGAAGGACAGACGGACAGACGAATGACAAGCCTACTAAAACGCTATCTACTTCAGCTGACACACACACACACACATTCACACACAAAAAGCCATTTTGATGGAGTGTCACAGCAGCAACAACAGCATTACGACTGCAATAACTCCTCATGCTCTCTCTTCCTCTCTCTCTCTCTCTCTCCCCCCCTTATTCAATATGCATTAATTTGTTCTGTGCAAATTAGCCATAAATCATACATTCATATACATATTTATATATTCATATATGCATATAAAACATTTGTTTATTTCCTGCAATTAAAATCAAAATCGCAGCTGCTTCCATTGTTAGAGCAGCTCAGCAAATCAAGTGACAATCTGCATTTTAGGCAGCCAGAGCGGGACAACTATAGGCGCCAAGCGTGATTTTTA